>CM053276.1:37504038-37516538 GCA_028583415.1 Protea cynaroides | reverse complement strand
GTAGAAGATTATGTGAATGCTCCGGCGTACGGACATGTTGCCGTGATGAATATGGAAGCTGTGATGGAGTTGCATGATTCGTCGTGCGAGTGCAATATGCATTTTTTTATTAGATTTATTTGTTGGATTATTCACAACATATAATTGATTAATTTATTTTATTCTATGTCTTAGACTTTTGGAGATAATTGGATACTTTATTTATGTTATCAATGTTAGATACTCAGTTAATTAATATTAAAGACTTCCCCCGCTATTGTTTATTTACTCTGATTATGGTTATGGATGTATATGGTTTAAGCAAAGGGACACAGCCTGTAAGACCCGTATCAAACTAACCTGGTCTTACCACCTTGAATCAGGTTTACCCATCATGGTCGAGCCAAATGGGCCAAGGGCTTGAAGGAGATCGAGATCCCAGGTATCAAATCGACCCAAAAACACTTAAATTAAGGGGAGGGTCGCATACCCAGCAAGGGAAGGTCGGACCCCCCAAGACGAAAAGTCGGACCCCTCTTTTCGGGGGGGGTCGGACACTTTAGGATTTAGGGGTCGACGGGATCATCGACCCCCTCATCGACCCCTAGTTGCAGCCAAAAACTGAAATTAGGAAAGTTTCCTAATTTCGGTTGGACTCTTTCCAAATCTCAATGGGACTTATTTTAGGAGTTTCTACTCTATAAATAGGACGTCCCTAAGCCTCTTTCACTCCTTTTACAACCCTAATTGAATTGAGAGAAAGAGAAGAGAAGGAAGAGAAGAAGAAGAGAAGAGAAGGAAGAGAAGAAGAAGAGAAGCAAGGAAGAGAAGAAAGCAAAAAGGAGAAGAGTTGCAGAGAAAGAGTATTCTTCTCAGGTATGGATACTAATTCCATGAGTTTCTACAGACCTTAGGTTAGGTAATGAAGAGAGTATGATCTCGGAGAGTCCCAAACAATCAACCCATGGTTAGGTTTTCACGGAAAACCATGGGGGAATTCATGAAAGCTATATAGGTAAATGATTCATGGTTTTAGACCATAGAATGTGTGTAGAATGGACTTTAGGAGCAAGCCATAGGACCCCAAACACGAAGAATGGACTGAAAGGAAGAAAATTGACCAAAACCCACAGGGGGTCGCACAGGGGGTCGATGGCCAATCGACCCTACCAGACCCTGAGCATCAACCCCTAGTGTTCGGGAAGTCCAGAATAGGGGTGGTCGCACCAGGGGTCGATCATGACTCCGACCCTATCTCTGACCCCCAGTTAATAGCATGGTTTTTAAATTCGAAATTAATTCTAATTAAATTATATCGACTTTATTAGGTCTTCTAGCAATATAATAACATTATAAAGGTGATTCTAAAGCTTGGAAGAGGATCTATTAACAAGCTAAGGTAAGGGAACAAGACCTAAACTAATTGGTTAATAATAAACTGTTTTATTTCTTGAGTCCAATGCCATATTGATTCTATGCGTGTATGTTTGTATGTGCATTCAACATGTCATCTAATATTTCTATTATTTTTTTATGCATATTTACTTTATTGTTTATTACATGATGATGATGATGATGATAGGAATAGGCATGTGAATGTTTGTGTTTGACCAGTGTATATGGTGCGGGTAGGGATGGTATCAACCGGTACTTCGATGTCGTTTTCATCGAGGTATATTGTGCCATAGCCTATTCAAGTCATGTCCACTGATGTCGTTGTATCGCCATTACCTTAGCAGAACTATTATGTCGTAGAGTATCAGGGGAGGTGGTCTCGGTCCTTGTAGTCTCTGACTCTACCGGGGGGCCTTAGTTCTATCTCTATGGATGTTCTGAGGGATGGGGGGGGGGGTTTGTTTTTTTTTTTTTTTTTTTTTTTTTTTTTTTTTTTTTTTTTTTTTTTTTTTTTTTGGGGGGTTTTTTTTTTTTTTTAAAATATTTTTTATTTTTTTTTTTTTTTTTTTTGGTTTTTTTTTTTTTTTTTTTGGGGGGGGGGGGGGGGGGGTTTTCTTTTTTTTTTTTTTTTTTTTTTTTTTTTTTTTTGGTTTTTTTTTTTTTTTTTTTTTGTTATTTTTTTTTTTTTTTTTGGGGGGGGGGGGTTTTTGCACACCCCAATTCTGCACTGTTCAGAATGGTGTGATGAACCGCTAAATAACCAACGGTTCAACCAGGATCTCAAATAGGCTATCCCCGCGTTATCCAAACTTACACGCATCCACAATCATAATCAGAGTAATACACAATAGCGGAAAATTTATAAATAAATGAACTGAGAACTAAGATGATACCATTAATTAAATAGTAAATTATTCTGTTTCCAACTGAGACATACTTATGTAAATATCAAATACAAGTCTTTATAAAATCCAAAGAAACCTATAAAATAGCTAATCAAATACACATGAGTCACACTCGCAAGAGGTGTCATGTATATACTCTTCGGCTCCGGCTTCCATTGCTGCGATATTCCCGCACGCAGACGCTGCTTCATATAATCTTCGACCGTGTAACCTGCATCATCAACTAAAAAATATTCGACGTCGAGGGGTGAGCACACAACACGGCTCAGTGAGTAGCCAAAACAATGCAACAATACATATGCATGCAAAAATCAATTTATATCTTTGGTCTGGTTTATAGTTTGCAATGTGCAATAGAAAGGTTGGGTGGTCAAAGGTTAACGTTTATTGACACCGCCTCTATACACAGGGTGTGGAAGCCCGCCCGAAGGTTAACGTTTATCGTCGTCCCCATCCACCCTACCATAACATTATACAACAAAGGTTAACGCTTTATTGCTATATAATGCTATACCAACACGTAAGCCCCCGTTAGCGAGGGCTTGCAAACCGGGCTCGCTACTAACCAATCCTAATGCCAAACAAGGTATCCAAGGCCCCACCCCAAAGATCCCCCGTAATGCCCATAGAGATAGAGCTAAGGCCCCCGGTAGAGTCGAGACTACAAGGACCGAGACCACCTCCCCGATACTCTACGACATAATAGTTCCCGCTAAGGTAATGGCGATACGACGATGTCAATGCACAAGACTTGAGTTAGAGATAGAGCTAAAGTGCCGAGACCCGCCAAAGGTTAACGCTTTATTGACGTTCTCATCACACCTCCCCGATACTCGCCGCATCAAGTACATCAACCACACACATACAAGCACATGCCTATTCCTATCATCATCATCATCATCATGTTATAAACAATAAAATAAATATGCATGAACAAGTAATAGAAATATTGGATGGCATGTCGTATGCACATTACAAACATATTCGCATAGAATCAAACATGGCATAGGACTCAAGAAATAGAAAACAGTTTATTATTAACCAATTTAGTTTGGGGTTAAGGTTCCTCACCTTAGCTTGCTAAAAGATACTTTTCCAAGCTTTAGAATCACCGTTATAACGTTATTATATTGCTAGCAAACCTAACAAAGTCGATAGAATTTAATTAGAATTAATTCGGAATTTAAAACCATTCTCATCAACCGAGGGTCGATGCTAGGGTCGATGCTAGGGTCGATGGGTCTATCGACCCTCCCTCCATTCTGAACTTCCCGAATGCCGAGGGTCGATGGTCGAAACACCTAGGGTCGGATGGTCTATCGACCCTCGGTGCGACCCCTCGATGCACTCCGGTCCAATTTCCACTTTTAAATCCACTCTTCGTGTTTGGGGTCCCATGGCTTGCTTCCTACATTCATTCAACAGCCATTCCATGGTCTAGAACCATGTATAATCCATCTAAATAGTTTTCGTGCATCCTCCTATGGTTTTCCATGAAAACCCAACCATGGATGGATGGTTTGGGTCTCTCCGAGATCACACTCTCACCAATAACTACCCTAAGGTCCGTAGAAACTCATGGAATTAGTATCCATACCCGAGAAGATTAATCTTTCTCTCGAAAATTCCTTCCTTTCTTTTGCTAAGTCCTCCTCCTTGCCTCCTCTTCTTCCTTTTTTCCTTCCCCCCCTCTCTCTCAATTCAATTAGGGTTGTGAAAGGAGCGAAAGTGGCTTAGGGACGCCCTTAAATAGACTAGGAACATCCTAAATAAGTCCCATTGAGATTTGGAAAGAATCCCAATCGAAAAATATAGAAATTTCCTAATTTCTATATTCGTCGGAAACCGAGGGTCGATGGGAGGGTCGATGATCCCGGCGACCCTAGGGTCTTAAGCCGTCCGACCCTCCCTTAAAATCCGAGGGTCCGACATTCCGTTTTGGGAGGTCCGACCCTACTTGGCCGGGTATGCGACCCTCCCCTAAAATTAAGTGTTTTTGGGTCGATTTTATACCTGGGATCTCGATCTCCATCACGCCCTTGGTCCACTTGACTCGACCATGATGGGTAAACCTGGTTCAAGGTGGTAAGACCGGGTTAGTTTGACACGGGTCTTACAACTCCCCCAACTTATAAAAAATTTCGTCCTCGAAATTGTACGTACCTTCTAAATCAAACAAGTGAGGGCATTGCTTTCGCATAGCATTCTCTTCTTCCCATGTAACTTCTTCCATGTCTCTACTTTTCCATGTGACCTTAACATAGTAGATATCTCTCGCTGCGTAGACGTTGAACCTTTCGACCGGTGATTTCTGTTGGTGTTACTCCGAATGTCAAATCATCAACCAATTCCCGCAAACCTACCGCTAACACATGCGCCGAATCCTTGACATACTTCTTCAATAGAGAAATGTGAAATACGTCGTGCACACTTGACATAGATGGTGGTAATGCCAACTGATAAGCTACTTTTCCACGCTTAGCTAGAATTTCGTATGGCCCGACATATCTTGGACTTAATTTTCCTTTCTGTCCGAATCTCTTCAATCCTCTCATAGGCGATACTTTCAAAAATACTTTATCACCTACGGCGAACTCTAGATCTCTTCGCCGAGTATCTAAATTCGGGTCCAACAATACCCGGCTCTCCAACCTCATTCCAAAACAAGGGAGTTCGACACTTTCTACCATACAAGGCCTCATAAGGTGACATCCGTATAGTAGCCCGATAGCCGTGTTATAGGCGCAACTCGATCAATGGTAACTTTTCGTCCCATGATCCTTTGAAATCAATCACACATGCTCGTAGCATATCTTCTAGGATCCGGATTGTACGCCCGACCGTCCGTCTGTCTGCGGGTGGAATGCAAGACCGAACTTCAATGTTGTACCCATAGCCTTTTGCAGCCCTTCCCAAAATTTGGAAGTAAATCGTGGATCTCTATCGGACACAATGCTTTCCGAACACCATGTAACCGAACAATATTATCCACATACAACTTTGCTAACCTTTCCAAAGGATATACCGGGGTCGATCGGTATGAAGCGAGCCGTCTTAGCCGACGGTCCACAATCACCCAAACCGCGCCAACTACTCGAGGAGTCAATGGTAGCCCCGTGACGAAGTCCATAGTGATGCAGCCCCATTTCCATGCCGGTTCCGTAATGGCCGTAATAGTCCCCGCGGGTCTTTGTCGTTCCGCCTTTACCTTCTGACAATTTAGGCATTGAGACACGAACTTGGCTACATCTGCTTTCATATCCCTCCACCAATATAGTTTCTTTAGATCATGATACATTTTTGTGCTTCCAGGATGTATCGAATAGATGGTGGTATGGGCTTCCTTCATCGCCGGTGTCTAATGTCCATATTTTCCGTTTCGGGTACACATATTCTTCCTTTGTATTTCAATACCTTTTCTTCGTCCAAGGTGAACTCAGGGTTAGTCCTACCTTTCTCAATATCATCTTGTACCGTTCTCGGATAAGGATCCGCTTTGATAGCCGCCTTCACTTCATCCACTATATCCGGTATAATCTTCAATGCCGCGAACATATTCGAAAACCGATGAATAAACCCTTGGTTGGCTGATCCATCCGCTGTATCTATCACATACCGCTTCGCTGCCGTGATTGAATACCATTCCGTAGTACACATTGCTGCAGCTTGTGCTAGCTTCTCCTTGAGATTTTATCATTGCTTTTCCGCCAATGCATCTGCTACTACGCTCGCTTTCCCGGATGATACTAGATATCACAATCATAGTCTTTCAATAGTTCCAGCCATCTTCTTTGTCTCATATTCAACTCCTTCCGATTAAATAAATAAGTGAGACTTTTATGGTCCGACTTAATTTGGAATTTCTCTCCGTATAGGTAATGCCTCCATATCTTGACAAAGATGTACCACCGCCGCTAACTCCAAATCATGAGTGGGGTAATTTTTCTCATGTACCTTCAACTGCCTCGAGGCATACGCAATTACTTGCTCTCCTTGCATAAGCACACATCCTAGTCCCAACCCCGATGCATCGCTGTATAAGGTAAATGTCCGTCCCCGGAACGGGAATGGTCAAAATTGGGGCGGATATCAATCTGGTCTTTAGTGTTTGAAAACTCTTTTCACACTTATCCGTCCATACAAATTTTTCCTCCTTTCTTGGTCAAACCGGTGAGAGGTACGGCAATCCGAGAATAGTCTTCTACGAACCTCCGATAATATCCAGCTAGACCCGTAAAAACTTCTAATTTCTGAAACACTCTTTGGTGCTTCCCACTTCACAATAGCCTCGATCTTACCGGGGTCCACTTTGATTCCTTCCCACGGATACTACATGGCCCAGAAAGGCGACTTCACTTAGCCAAAACTCACACTTCAAAAATTTGGCGTATAACTTCTTCCTTAAACGCCGCTAGGGCTGCGTTTAGGTTCTTGACATGGGTTTCCTTGTCCTTGGAGTATACCAATATGTCATCAATAAATACTATAACCGACGTCATCCAACATATCGTGGAAAACTCGGTCCATAAGTTCCATGAATGTTGCCGGTGCATTAGTTAATCCAAAGGACATCACTAAGAACTCATAATGTCCGTATCTTGTCCCGAAAGCTGCCTTCGAATGTCACCTTCTTTAATCTTCACCCGATGATAGCCCGATCGAAGATCGACCTTTGAAAATACCTTCGCTCCTTGTAACCGATCGAACAAGTCATCGATCCCGGGTAGTGGATATCGATTCTTGATTGTCACTTATTCAACCCTCGATAGTCGATACATAATCGAACACTACCATCCTTCTTCTTTACGAACAACACCGGTGCTCCCCATGGAGATATACCGGGTCTAATATAACCCTTATCCAGCAGCCTTGTAATTGCACTTTTAATTCCTTCCGCCCAGTAGGAGCCATTCTATAAGGTGCTTTTGATACCGGTGCGGCCCGTGTATCGGGTCTATTACGAACTCCGTGACACGGCCGGGCGGTAATCCGGTAGTTCCTCCGAAAATACATCCGGGTAATCCCGCACGACGCCAATATCTTCCATTCGTGGCGCGCCCTTGGTTAGGCCGACCACCGATACTAGATATCCGACGGCTCCTTTTTCAAGGCACTTCTTAGCCTTTAATGCCGAGAGTATGAGCTTGCGCCCTCCGGGAAGTTTGGTTCCCGAGAAACCGAATTCCGCTCCTTCTTTGTCTTTGAAAGTTAGCTTCTTCTCGGCGCATAAACGGATTTGCGGACGCCGAGCTAACCAGCCCATTCCCAAGATGACATCGAAGTCCCGCCATCTCAAGTTGTATTAAAGTTGCATCCAAGGTTTTCGCCAATGAGAACCGGACATGGCCCATAACCTTTCTCTAATTCCACTTCTAATCCCATCGGTGACCGTACAAGTAACTTGTAGTCTAATGTTTTGATGGGTAAATTGGTCTTCTTCCCAAACGACACGGATATAAATGAATGCGTAGCTCCCGAATCAAAGAGTACTGGCTGGTACGCCATTGATAGGTACAATACCCGTGGATCCGCTTTTACTTAGTCTACATGCTCAATCAATGAAATTATAATCTTAAAAGTTTAGGTCATACCCGTGACCACATCGGGCGATGCGGCTGCATCCTCCGATGTAACGGCATATACCCGCCCTTGATGTAACCGCTTCTTGGGTTTTGGGCATTCTCTTGCCATATGCCCCGGTTGGTTGCGCTTATAACACTTCGGGGCTTCGAATTTGGCTTTGGCCGTGGTTGAGCCGCGGAAGTAGACTTTGGTGCAGTAGCAAAAAATTCCGAGGACGAAAAAGGTTTATACGCCCCATTATTGCCTCCGTTATACGAATCCCACCTGGCCTTTTGATGCCTTTGTTTTGAGTGAAATAACCCCCTTTCTGGCTCGATTCAATTACTCGAGCAACTGGACAGCTTCGTTGTAAATTTTCTTCTCTAAGCCCAAACATTTTCTCTTATGCTTCCTCTTAGTCCCGCGACGAACCTACGGGTTTTTGTATCTTCTTCTTGCATGCTAGCCGGTGCGAAGAAAAACAGCCTTCGTAGCGCTGTTGATACGAGCCTACGGACATCCGCCCCCCGGTACGACTCAAAATTCCTTCTCCATTGAATCTCCTCAAGCTTCTTGGGAAATACTTCTCAAGAATGCTTCTTTATATATAGCCCATGTCAAGAGGGCGTGCTTGGTCAATAAATACGCCTTTGTAGATTTCCACCAATGGTGTGCGCCGCCTTTGAGCATGAAGGTGGCGCATAGTACTTTCTCTTCCTCGGTAATAGTCATCATAAGGAAGTTCCTTTCCATTTCGTCTATCCAAAGTGCTGGCCACAAAGGGATCGAAACGGCTTGCCATTGAATTCTCTCTCGGTTCATTTTCAAAAATCTCTCCACTAGCCGGGAGTGATCCAGCTTGATTTTGGTATGCCCCAAACATAGGGGGTGGATACCGATAGTTCCCTTTGGGCTGCTTCCGGGACTTGCACCGGAATTGGTGCAGCCGGTTGTTGAGGTGTCCGTTGAGCTGGGTGATTACCCACCGGTGCTGCACTAGCTTGCCCAAGGTGCATGGTTGCGGCCCGAGTGGCTTGAAACATAACTCCCATTGCAACCCGCATTTGAGCTTGTGCGTGTTGCATTTGCTGTAGCCGCTGTGCCGGATTCATAACCACGCTTGCTAGCTCCGGTGGTGGAGGTGGGCAAATTTGTAGGGCCCGCTGGTTCCGGATTACCCCGTGCATGGTTATTCTCTTGACTAGTCTCCTCCACCGGTGGTGGTGGTGGGACCGTATTTCGAGTCCGTCGGTAACTCTACGGCCGACATAATTCCTTTCGGTGATTGTCGGTGCCCGAAAATTCATCAAGGTAGGTTAGAATTCATTTATATCTCATGTAGGCACACTAACCGATAAGAAATTTCAATTTCTAACTCATTTTATAAAAAAAAATACTGTCTTTTCTATGCAGGTCGATGGTGAGGGTCGCCGGTAGGTCCGACCCCGGGTATTCGACCCCGGGAATGACCTCGCTCTTCCCGAGAGCCGAGGGTCGATGGGAGGGTCGATGGGTGTCCGACCCTCGGTCCGAACCCTCGATTTTCTGTCGATTCCCGAGAGCCGAGGGTCGATGGGAGGGTCGATCCGAGGGTCGATGGTGCCAAATTGTCCGACCCTCGACCAAAAATCAGATTTTTAAGATCCGATTCCGGGTTGTTTCTCACTATTCTTCCTCCGCTTCGACTCGCCTCCACTCTCCGAGTTGCTACGGTGCTACTCCACTGTTCTTGGATCATTCTTAACTCGAGTTTCGACACCCACATCACCCCTACAGTATACCCTCCCCAACTTTACCTGCTTTTAGGTTTTTATTTCTAGGTTTTTGCCCATTTAACTCGTATTTTCCAAATTAAACTTTTTCCAACCGTAAAAATTCGATTTTTATTGGGGGCTTTTGTTATTGGGGTCTTGAGGAACGAAAGCCCTCAAAAAATTTTGAGTTTCATCGGTTGGTTATCGAGAAACTTAGAATTTTCTCCTTTTTTTTTGCCCTAATTTATCGAAATTTTTTATTTTTCTTAAATTTCTTCAAATTGAACTTCATCGCTTAAAATTTCCTACTCGTATGTGGGTCGTAGGGACATATTTTAACCTACGTAGGTTCTCATGCCCACTTATATGGTGAGAAATGGGGCTCTATTTTAAATTTTTGAATTTTTTATCCTATTAACTCCTTGCTTCCTTTCTTTTTCTTATTTTGCGAATACTATGGCCCGTACCCAAAGTACCTAGAGTGCGCGATCCACTTCGCCTCCCCTCGAATGAAGCCGAGGCACGCATGCGGACTATGCCCGTAAGAAGGCCGAAGGGGGTCGCATGGTGAACTTGGCCGAGCTAGCCTTGTTCAATGTAGAGGGAGCATTCGGTGATATGGGGTGGCTCCCCGTCATCATCACATACGACGCATGCACATGTCCCGACTTGGTACGCCGCCTCTATTGTAATCTCCGTGGTGGGGGAATTACAATGATGTCGAGCGCGGTCGAGTTGCGCATCACTAGCTACGCCAAAGGGGTGCACATCTCCTTTGATTATCGGCAACTGGCCGACCTGTTGGGCATTCCCTATGATGGCCCCATGGTGTACCGTGCGCCGGAGAGCCACGCTTGTTGAGATGGAGATGAGGGCGTAGATCGACAACCGCTTGCCCCGCCCCGATAGATGGCAGTATGAGAGCTTGCTACTTGCGCCCAGCTCCACGGGTCTTCCGCAAGATTATCCAAAGATAATCCGATCCCGCAGAGTGGGCATTATGAGAGGGTGTCTCGACCTGACCCAGCTCTGATCTACCGGATCTCGCACTCGCCACCGGTCCCGCTTCCTTACATCATCATCATGCGGACGATGATTAGTGCCACATTGTCCGGCCATAGGGGTAATCTACCCTATGGACGCATGATTACAAGTGCTACCGACCTGCCCGGGGGTGGATCCGGTAGATGAGAAGATCCAGGAGAAGACCTTCTCGCCGCCTCTAGATTGGGAGGCTATCTCGCAAGATGGGGCTGCGAGATGCGGAGGTTAGCGATGAGGAGAGGAACGCGATGGTGCGCCCTCACACTCGGGTCGAGATGGCCGATGCCGAGGCTGCCGCTAGGGCTCGTGGGGGATCCGGCCGACGATGACGATCGCATGTATATGGATGTCGATGCGATACCACCGCCATCACCCACGCATGCGGCCGGAGTTGGTACATCTTCTCGCGGCGGCCCCCGCACCCGAGGCTGGTCCTTCTCACTGGGCTGATCCTTCACTTCCACCTTCAGCCATGATGGAGATGCCGCAGAGATCGGGGATGCTCAGCGCAGATCTGATCCGAGGATGGATGAGCCGTTGGCTGCTCAGACGCATCGACGCGCGGGATGGGAGAGCTCCTAGAGGTGCAACGCGGCGACCGATCGAGGGATAGCCGGTCTCACGGCCTAGTCTCCGGACGACCCGCACCCGGTGGCCCGGTTGACTAGGGTCTATGCCGAGGACTATGACAGACCGTGAGGCACCGCCTCCTCCTTCGCCTCCAGCCTTCCCGATTTGTACTTTACTTTTCTTGTACTACGCAGTAACTGTCCGGTTGTGGACTGTACTCGCTTTAGCGATGTATATACGCTTTTGTTTCTCTTACTCATTGTATGTAACTTGTTTTCCCTTTAATAGATGCATTATTCTCTTTTTAATTTGGTTTCAATCATCACTTGTGCTTACAAAGGTGTTTGTATTAAAGCTTTTAATTTATCCCATCTCGCCACACAATGGTCTTGAATGTGTGTCGGGCCTCGCGGGCAAAGCCCGAGAAGCTCGATACCAAGTTGTCACACCCCAATCCTGCACTGTTCGTAATGGTGCGATGAACCGCTAAATAACCAACGGTTCAACCAGATCTCAAATAGGCTATCCCCAAGTGTATCCAAACTTACACGCATCCACAATCATAATCGTAGTAATACACAATAGCGGAAAATTTATAAATAAATGAACCGAGAACTAAGATGATACCATTAATTAAATAGTAAATTATTCTGGTTTCCAACCGAGACATACTTATGTAAATATCAAATACAAGTCTTTATAAAATCCAAAGAAACCTATAAAAATAGCTAATCAAATACACATGAGTCACACTCGCAAGAGGTGTCATGTATATACTCTTCGCCTCCAGCCTTCCACTGCTGCGATATTCCCGCACGCAGACGCTGCTCATATAATCTTCGACCGTGTAACCTGCATCATCAACTAAAAAATATTCGACGCCGAGGGGTGAGCACACAACACGGCCGCTGAGTAGCCAAAACAATGCAACAATACATATGCATGCAAAAATCAATTTATATCTTTGGTCCGGTTTATAGTTTGCAATGCGCAATAGAAAGGTTGGGTGGTCAAAGGTTAACGCTTATTGACACCGCCCTATACACAGGTGTGGAAGCCCGCCCGAAGGTTAACGCTTATCGTCGTCCCCCATCCACCCTACCATAACATTATACAACAAAGGTTAACGCTTATTGCTATATAATGCTATACCAACACGTAAGCCCCCCGTTAGCGAGGGCTTGCAAACCGGGCTCGCTACTAACCAATCCTAATGCCAAACAAGGTATCCAAGGCCCCACCCCAAAGATCCCCGAAATGCCCATAGAGATAGAGCTAAGGCCCCCCGGTA